>CM035593.1:50001991-50051991 GCA_020423425.1 Chrysopa pallens | reverse complement strand
TGTATATATTATATTATTTTGAGGAAAGGATGGCCCTCTCTTAAGTCTTTTTGGTATTTAAAAAAAATATGTATAACCCTGTAAATACATAACCAGTAATATATATATGTGTATCCTTACAGAGCACAGTACGTGGAAGAGATTTCTTCTAAGATTCTATAAAATATAGTTAATTGTTCAATTGTTTGAATGTAAATTGTATAGCAAATAGTCTACATAAATTATTTGATCAATCGGCATATGAAGGAAATTTCGTCTACACTTTTTAATTTGGTACTGGCCAACTTTTTGTAGAAAAAGGCATTCCCGATTGATTTGTATTTTTTTTATTACAATTTTCCTATTTTGCTTCGTTTCGGAGGTAAAATGGGCCAAAGTTTAATATTTTCCATTTTTTTTTTTAATTTTAAACGCTTAAATTTTGAATGTATTTTTCAGTTGAAAAGAGTTCATTCTTAGAAAAAAATTAATTGTTTTACAATTTTGGCCTTAGCATTTTTCATCCAAACAAAAAAAAATTGTCAAAAATGACAAACGATATTTAAGAGGTTTTTTCATGTTTTTTTTTTTACATCTAGTGTGTAAAATATGTATTGTAAGTAGAAATAGTTTATGAAAAAGTTGTTTACATATAACTAATTAGTCTTTATGTAATATAACAGTTTTTTTCCCAAAAATCACTAAAAATTTAAAATAAATACGAGTGTGCTCACACGACTGAAGTAAAACTTTTTTAACTCCATCTATATGTATGTATATGTTTATACTCTCTCTCTCTCTCTCTCTCTCTCTCTCTCTCTCTCTCTCTCTCTTTCTATCATTAGTAACTTATATACTCTCCTTTTCTATCTTCACTAACTTATATTTCCTTCTCAACTCTTAATTTAAATCTATACTCTCCCTCTTTTGCTATCTTCACTAACTTATATCTCACTTTCAACTTCCGTTCCCCACGCTTGATCACACTTTTCGTAACGCTATCATCATGCATTCACCAGCTTACTTCTCAAGTTAAGCATGCCAAAATAAGTTTTACTTCATAAAAACCATTTGATTACGTATGTGAGTTCGAATTCATCGGCTTCGATGGGGACACCCTTTGAAGTTTTTGTGTGTTTGTCTGTTTTATATACGTTGATTGAATGCATCATATCCAACAGAACACACATTCATACACACAGCTGCTGGTTATTATTCCATTACATTGTTTCGCGTTTTATATGTTTGAATGTAATTTTTATTGAAAATCCAAGTAGGTAAGTCCTCAGGTGGACGATATAATCATAATGGTTGAATAATGTTGGGACGATACAATAATAACCAGGGCTGGATTAATTAACAGAGAAGTTGAAGAAGAAAATATAAAGAGAAAATATGTATTCAAAATAGAGAAGAAAATGCGATCTGATACTAATAATAATAAAGTGCTGCTTGTATCTTTTTATTCATATCGGTCAATTTCATTTCGATTGGTCACATTTTAGGAATATTTTTTACACGTCTTTTTTTTTTGTACAAATGGGATGTTTGTCACAATGAGTTTTTGCAAATATCATTGTAAACCTCAAACAGTAAATAAGTACCTCAATTTTTTAAATATTGAATTGAAAAAACAAACGGTGTTAGAAATTCTGTTATCAGTAATTGCTGTCAAATTTTTGAATATTTAAAATAAAAAAGTTAAAAAAAAAATTTATAGAGAAACTGGTCTGTTTTTGTTGAGATAATACTCAAAAGCATAATAGGGAATATAATTAGAAAAATTTACTATTTCACCCATCAAAATGTTAAACTAGACTCAATACCAAACATTAAATTAAAATTTGAATAAAAAACTAATAAGTTATAAACTCTTAAATATTGTTTTCCATCTCGTTCTTACAAAAAAAAGTTTTGTGGGTGATTGATTCTACAATAAACGACCATTTTCTATAGAAAAATCGCACAACAAAATTTTTGAATATTAATGTAATTTATATAAAATTTTTATTCACAATCAACTCATTTGTGTGCATACTACCATTATTTATTTTAATTTTTGAAGGAAAGTATATAAGTGCGATGGAAATCGATAGGACCTCTTATCGTAGAATAACCCTTATGTATAATCACTATGGAGATGAACATGTATGACGTCATTATGCAAATTCCCTTTGTTTAATTAAGTATTTTGAATGTTCGTATTTTGGTTATTTTTTGTTGAGTAAAAAATAACGTAAAATTCATGTTTGTGTAGTAAAGACACTTCAATTGAAGTGATAAAAAAATTTGTGCTTCTTCCCTATTTAATGTTTTGAAATATCGCCAGATTTATTATCGTAAAGTATCATATTTCACTATTCATAAAACTATCAAATTAACTGAATGTTATTTAATTTAATAGTTTTATGAATAGTGAATTTTTATGAATTAACTAAAATATTATTTCAAAATTTATTTCAAAATGTATTCGCAGTTTAGCGGTAAGAAAAGATGCATTAAAAATAATAAAAAACTAATAAGTAAATAAGAAAATAGAGTCATAGATTATCCAGCCCTGATATTAAAAATTCAAGAATGTTGTATGTATATTATATATTCCTAGAATTTATTGCATAGATCTGTTTTAAACCCAATCATTAAATATGATCGTGATTTAAAGTGTATTCAAAATGAAATTAAAAAAAAAAAACAAAAACTTGTTTGTAAGTAATTTTTTAATTGTCACACTATATATTTGACTAGTATAACACGCATGTCTGTAGGTAATGATATACGTAATATGCATATAATTCCTTTTTAACAATACGCAGCGTTGCCAAAAGGATACGTTTCATATATGTTTATGTATCTTTTTATCACTTCACGTATGATGAAATGATGTTATTCGTATTTATGTATTGTGCATACAGAGTGCCCTTTAAATCTACCAAGGTTCAGCCAAGAAAATTTTTAAGTCTTATAAACTGAAGGTCTTCTTGGGTAACCTTTTCAGCGAATTGACCACTGAGGTCGAAGGCCCCCCAATCCAATACTTGTTCTTTTTCTTCGACAAATATATCATGAAACTGTGTATTCCAAATTTTAAAAATATTAACACATTTCGGTCGTAAATATTAATTTTTTTTTTTTGGAGCAGATATTGCAAGGAAGAATTAATAAAAATGTAATCTGCCGTTTTACGAAAAAATTAAAAGTAATACTAATCAGTTTTAAGTGCGTTTTTCTTAATGTATGTGTGAAAAATAAGCTTCCCGTTTAGTATCTGATCACTAACTCTAACTTATCCGTATAGAAAAATGACTGAAATGGAAATTTTAGATTGGGGACACTTTAAAATGAGAATTTCGTAAGAATCATAACATTTTTAAGAAAACTCTACAAAGTATACACATAAATGTTTTTAAAAAGCAAAATAAAGTGAATATAACAACTAATATAATTAATTGTTTAGATACTTGACATATGTTTAAGTATCAATATTTTAACTATTTTTAGTCATTACCATTCATAAAATACTATAAATATCCAGTTTATACAGCTATAAATATATTATAAAAATATGTATTATATTTATATGTGTGCTTCATAGCTAAAATTCTGCGAACTTACAACATTTTTCAAACTAAACTAAAAATGTTTCGAACAAAAGTTGGGTCATGGACCCTATGGATGATTTTGTTCATTCACGAACTTAAACTCATTCTTATTTCTATATGTTTTAAATACGTCACCAAAATTACAACTCACCTATCACCTTTTTGAGTTATTTTGATGATTTTATATTTCTTCTTGTTAACTTTTAATAGCACACAGTACATATGCTGGGTTTAAAAATTATATATCTTGTCTTTGATCAGAGTATGAGAAACAAGATGAAAAGAATACATTTAAACAAATTAATATTATCTTACTGAATTGATAAATAGCTAACAAAACACATAATATTTTTTATGTATAAATAAATAAATGAATAATAATGTACGTTGACATTAAAATGATTAGATTATGAATATGTATTCAAAATATTATTGAGTTGATTCTATTGAATTGATATCAAAAAATAAAAATGAAATCTTTATTATGATGCATCATACAAATTATTTGAAAAAGTTTCGAATGAATCATTTATGTGATTATTTCAAGATAATACAAAATAAATACAGTAACAAAGAATGAATATTGTTTACTGGATTATTTATTTTGATTAGAAATTTTTCTAGTTTTTGAAAGCACCATTTAATATATCTCCTAAGCGATTATTGGTTTTTTGTAGATACTTGTTGAGTTTCTCCACCAAATCTTAGCGTTCTTTATGGTGACGCGATAATTGGATTGGTTCGAGCACGTCAGATTATAAAATGGTACGTTGATTACGTGCTGAAAAGTGTATATTTCACTGATTTGGCGAATTTCAAAGTTATTTCAAGGTCAACTATGTATGCGTATGGGCATGAGCCAGTGGTTTAAGGGTTTGAGGCGTATGAATTGGATGCTTAGAGGCTTGATGGTCATGAATCTATATTTTAATTTGTAAAGCAAAAACTTTGTACTCCTTTTTACGAAAATTGGGCAGATGGAGGAGTATGAAATCTGACACACTTATTGTTTATATAGAAAAGGACTGGATAATAATAATAATATTTTTTTTAAATATGCATAAAAAATACATTAAATCAATAAAAAAACATTACACACAGTATGACACATACATATATAATTGGTGTGGCTTATATTATACACACTACCATACACACGCATATATACCCTTTTATTTAATATACTCGTTGTTTAAAGACACGCATATATACTATTTTGTTTAAAGGCAGTGATATTCACTTTTGAGTGATGATGGTCGAATTTCGACCACTTTAACGGAACTCTACTTTGGATTATTGAAAATAATCTTGTATGTCATTGCCAAGGTCAAAATAATGTCTAAATTATCAGTATCTAAATTATTATATTAGGTACTATTATCTTTTGCCTAAATTATTATTATTTAAACAGATCTTAATCTTAATAGATTTTGGAGTTTCGCAGAGTTTAGATGCTTTTTAAAAATTCTGTATATACAGTTTTATATTATGTATTTGGAACATATTTAAGCTCCATCCGTACAGAACTTTATGTTGTGTTAAGTAGTAGACAATATTGCATTGATCAACATTTGTTTATATATGTTTATTTTATAAATATTAATAAAATCCATCTGTATCATGTGAATTGTTTTAATATTCATCATGCAATAACAATAATAATTGAAATGTCTGACGCTTATGGACTACATCCTTATAAGACTTCCACTTTAAAATGGTAATAAAAAACAATATTATTGAAACAAACAGAGACGACTTTGTATATTAATTAAAACAAAACAAAAAAAAAACTAAAAATTAATTTATAGTTCGAAAATATGTAATTACGTTTTTTTATAGTGGCATAATAAAGTGATCCATAGACATGCGATGTTTTTTTCTAATACTTGAGAATTGCTTTGTTGAGAAATATATAAAATTAGAACCAGAATTCAAACATTTTACGAAAAAATGTTTCAAACAAAAGTTGCTTGTTAAAAAAAAAAAACAATATTTTTTATTTTTAAATTTTTCTTTTTTATTGTTCAAAAGTTGAGTCGTGAATCCATTGGACCCAATGAACCGATTTAATCATTCCGAACCTAAATTCATTTTTTAGTTCTAGAATAAACCACTAAAATTTCAGCTCCTTACTACCTCTTTGCGTTTTTGAGCTAGCATGATGACTGACGGACGAGTGAACAAACGGAAATGGACTAATAAGGTGATTCAATGAAAACCTATACTAATAGATTTAAGTAATTTTAATGTTTGCTAGTGTTAAAAATTTCAACTTAAACTAGTATATTTTGATATAGATACTCGTTTTATTAATATTTGAAATGTTAATAATTATTAATATTGTTAAAATATATAATAGCGTCCATACAGATATGAGATATTTACTGTTTATATTATAATTATGTAATGAGTTTACTTTGCGATGAAATTGTTTGCGAGTCTTTCGTGATTTAAATAATTTGAAGAATACTTATCGTTCGCTGTTAGTATCCTTACTTATCTATCTTTATTAGTATTCTAGAAGGTTTTCTTTGCTTTCTGATTCATTGCAGAAAATAAAATTTGACTAGTAGCTACTTACATTTTGGAAATGATGCACCTGAATGTTTTAAACGTCTTAAGTGTTTAATTGTGGTGTTGGTCCACCTTGTGTTTTAAGAACCGGTCTTCTATTTTTTAAGAGCAAATCTCGACTATTGAACTATATAAAATAACTTCAACTATAATTGTATTATTGATAACAATCAATGAGATTCATTATTTTTGGTCTTTCGACTTTGCAATGAAGCTACTTAGAAATGCTACTTAGATTTCATTATTAAAATATGTGTATATTAAATATTAATAGTGAGCGTCAATGGACCGCTTAAAAATGTATGTTATAAATAAAAACAAGTAGCCTAGATTTAATACTTTAAAAGCTATGTCGTCTTTTTGATTTTTTTTTTGTGTGTTTAAGATAAAGTATTTGAAACCGGCTTCACTGTTGTGGGTTGGTTCACGTAGAATGTGTCTGCATTATTCTAACTGAACTGTTTTAACCAGACGGTTTTTGCAAAACCACTTTTTTGTTACTTTTAAAAACATTGAGTATTGTTTGTACTTATAAGTACACACAAACTTGTATAAAACGAATCGGTTTAATAATAAAAAATTTTTAAGAGACTGCCTTGAAAATAATTAACTAAAAAGTTAAAAAATAATTTTAAATTGTTTCTTGTGACCAATTACCTTTTTCAGTCGACGCCAACCAATCAATTTTTTTAGCTAAGGAAAAGATGGGTACCGACTTCGAAAGGTTACTATTCACAACCAAAAATTAAAAATTCTTTTTAATTTTTGTTTATTTTTTAACAAAAATTAGTTTATTTTTTTGAAAGCGGTGCTTTTTTTTTTTAAAAAATTCATATTTTTTACTTTTGAATATTGTATACAATTACAAAAAATTTTTCATTTGGATGAAGTATAATTACTAAAAATTGTTTTTGCTCGTTCTTTCCCCTTAGGGAAATCAGATGTGGACCAAATTAAAATGGGACCACATGGAAAGCACTAGCTTTCAAATAAAAATAAACAATCAAAATTGGTTCACTCAGGCGAAAGTTCTGAGGTAATAAACATAAATAAAAGAAATAAATAAATAAAAAATACAATCGAATTCAGATCATCCCCCGTTTTTGCTATCGGTTAGATAATAAGTGAGAACTAGTATTAGCAAAAATAATCGTTTTCGAAGTATTATTCTATACTTAATCAAACGTACTCTCATTATAAGAAACTTTAGTACATTGCTCCAGCTAATTAAATATACATATCTTGAGTCTTTCCTTTATAGAAAGCCTTTGTGCCTATTTTCATCAAAATCAGAGATGCGTCAGCGCTCACATTTGATGATTTGATATGAAATGACTGTTTTTGCCGAGAGTCTATTAGTCTACTATAACATCCATTAATATCCACGCAAATCTGTTTTAAGTTATTTAGTTTAAAAAATAGTTTTTTGACAAATAGGAGTTTATAGGGGTATTTTCGAAACAGCTATTCTAATTATTTGAAATTTCATTACAACCTATAAATATGACACACGCAATTTGCATTCAAAATCTATAGTATAACTTAGAAAATAAGTTTTTAATGTGGAAGTTGTCGTAATGTAAAAATTAATTTTAACAATTTAAAAATTATATTTTACTAATCGGTGATTCAATGTGTAGCGAATTTAAACGATGAAAAATTCATGTCTGAAAAATACACAAAATAAAAATCAGACAAGTTTTAACAAAGAATACTATCACATTTATTAATATAAAAATGAGACGAATTTTAAAGTAATATATGATAAAAGATTAAAAACTCAAAATTAAACAAAAAAAAAATTTAATTTTGAGTCATTCATGTATTGTTTTGAGTCATGCATTTTGAATTTATTGCATGGGTTGCTTTTTCAAAAATTGTAATATGTTTTTCTTTTATGTTTTAGATAGAACTTAAGGTAAGTGCTGAAACCAAATTTGTTACCCAAAGTGAGAATTTCGTGTGTAAGTATGTACTTTTTATACAAGATATCATTCAAAAAACTGGTTTGGATGTATTTGTTCATTTTTGAACGATTTATTCACTTTTTTTTTTGAATTTGAATGATTTGGTCTTTTTTTATACAATAGATAATTTATTAGTATAAGCCAATAACTGTGAATTAAGTTTTCCAAGCACATACAAATTTGGGGATTGATGCACTAGCGGATTATATCTATACAAGCAGATTTATGTACAAAATTTTGAAATGCATTTTAGATATTGTCAAAAACATGGCATTTCGTTTAACTTTGCGTGGTTTTTAAAATTCTGTAAAAAAAACCTTAATTAATTAGTATTACTATTAGTAAAAAAATATTTGACAGTGTTAGGTTATGTTTTGTTTTCAATATACTATCAGTAGTCTCAATATTACATATCGATATTACGTCATCAAATATGGGAGACAGCGTTTTTACAGGATTAAAAATTTTATGGTTTTAAATTTTAAATGTAATTTTATGGCAGCAAATCGTGTTTATTTTGCAAAAATAGTTATTTTTTGTGACTTGATTAAAAAATAAATATTCTGAAGTACTTTTTTAAACATATAAAAACCCTATTGTAAAATGAGCGTTATTTTTGGTTTTCCTAAAATAAACTACCGGTAGTAAACCTAAAAAAAGGAATAAAATTTAAAAAAAAATTTTTGATTTAAAATTGTTTACAGAATCATAAAAAATGTGTTGTATACTGTTCTTAAAAAATTGCTGAAAACCGGAAAGCTCTGTCTGCTTGTAGAGGTTAATTGAAATTTTTTTCATTAAAAACACTTTCTTATTCATCCTTAAAATAATTGAAATAAAAGTATGTATTTATAGAGTTTGTTTTGTAACCATTTATCCTGATGGGGGGTCCATATAATATGTGTATATATATAACCATTTAGAGGTTTTAAAATCCCTACAACAATACTTTTAATCAATAAAAATGTCATTAACATCATAATTATTTTCAAATAATTATACTTTTAATTAAAACATTGTTATGTTTTTGTAGTTGAAATAATATTGCAATTTTCAAATATAATACCAGATGATAGAGAGGTGGTGTGGGAAACTGCCTATTGAATTAAATCAATGTATTATAGGTTCGATGCCCGTACACGTATATTATGTCATTTATAAATAAATCATTATAAATTTTTATGTATTTTATTCGACTAGTCGCCTAAAATTTTGTATTGTCTTCGAATGTATAAATGGCAATCAATACTGAATGAAATATTTTTGAAATAAAATCTTGAATAAACAGAAACATGTGATTAGTAAAGCAAGATCAAGACAAAAACCGGGACAGTCTTGGTCTTGTAGCCTTGTATACTAAGTGTTGGTCTTGCTCAAATACTTCGAGTCTTGGTCTTGTTTGGTTTTGCATATTGGATGTGATACTTACGTTTTTTAATTAATTTTTCTATGCATTATTATTCTGAAGATTATTAAAGGTATAAATTATAAATAGTTCACAATTAATAATTAACTCATACCAAGCTGCTAACCCAATTACTGTAACTTCTTAAATAAAGAGACAATTAACGCGATTTACTCAATATTTTACTGACACTTAAGTCTCGTTGCATGCTGCATGCGTGCCCTTCTCTCGCTCCGTCCATTCGTTTGTTATATTTTGGACTGAGCGCTATGCTTATAGTTTGTTTTAATTGGAATGTGGCTATATAATATTCGTTTACAATACATACTAATATATTTTAATATAACGCATATACGACATCAATTCTACATTTTGATATACGGTGCCTAAAGAAGTTGTTGATACGACATTAACTGTTGATTATTTAGTTGCATGATGTAATGCAATTGAGTAGATCGTCGTTCATGATGGATGGAATCAGTTTTTGATAGGCGTGGATGGTACATTAATACTGTATTACTAAAGATTTAAAAATAATTATTACATGAGCCATTATAAAAATATTATGTTGTATAGTTTTGTTGTATCGATTACCTACTAAACTGTGATTCATTCGTCATCATTTAATTAATTAAATTTATTGTATTTTTAATTCAATAATATTAAATTACACTACTTTCACTAAAAATTTTAGTTTGGTTGTTGTAATATGATCATATTTATTCCACGCGAATAAAGTACACTCAAATTAAATTAATTTGAACAAACTTATTTCATTTCTATTTCATAGATAAAAGTACAACTGCATAATGACTCACGTCCATAGTCTAGTCTATTTTATTATGCATTCATAAAATACTATAAATACCCAGTCTATAAAGTTATCTATACTTTCATAATAATAATATATATTGTTATTACCTATATGTGTTTATTAGCCAAATTTGCAATAAAATTGTGGAGAAATCAGACATTTTACAAAAAAATGTTTCAAAAAAATAAACATTTTTTGTATTTGAACTTTTCTTTTATCTTTTATAGTATGGACCGATTTTGCTCATTCACGAACTTAAACTCACTTTTTATGTTTAGAATACGTCACCAAAATTTCAACTCGAATATCATTTTTTGCGTTGTCGTGATGACGGACGGACAGTCGGAAATAGACTAATTAGGTGTTTCTATGAACTACATTTCAAACACCATTTTATATATGTCGAGTATAAAAAGGCATAAATGATACTTCGAATAAAAATATAAGCAACAGCTCATTCGATTCGAAACGACGTCTAAAAAATCAAATTTTGATCCCAAAAAAAATTTTTTTTTTTTTTCGAGTAAAACTACAGCCTGGCTATATTTTTTGTATATTAGATTTCATTGAATAATGGTTTGATTCCTAAATATCGATATGCTTATAATAGATATTTCAAGAGCTATTAATTGCATAACTGGAATATCAATATACCAAATATAGAGTTAAATTTTGAAAGAAATTAGTTAAACAGTTTTCGATAAATATACTACAACCATTTAGCTAGCAATCATTTTAATTAATATAACTATTTATGTGTTAAATTAATACGACTCAAATTTAGTGTTTATTGTGATTTAATTTCAATTAAATTCAAGGTTAATACTATGCTATATTGATTAATGAAAAAACACGGTTAATCTTTAAATGGAAATAAAGATACAACATTATCTTATTTAATGTTTTAGTACAACCATACATACATACATTACAAATTAAGAATGATAATGCAATTTGTAAGATAATATATAATGTAAAATATAAAAAAATTATACCATATTTTAATTTTGTTTCTTTTTTTTAATGAAACCTTTCTTTTCTGTTTACAATGACCAAAAAAATTATTATTTTTTTGAATAATAAATTTGAAGGTATAAAGGTTTATACTATACTATAACTAGGAAAATTTCCGATCCATTATTTTAAATGCTAATTTGTATTTTAAAATAATTTTTTTGGTTGCAAATTTTCATTCCTGTCTTTTTAAATTTGCATTTTTTTAATCAGATAATAAGTGGATGCCATTGTAATGCTTTTTTTTTTAAAATCAGATAATAAGTGGCTGCCATTTGATACGTTCATAATATTCATTTATTAATAAATATTAAAACATGTTGTTGTGCATCTTAAAAATAATAATGTGAATATCATGAAAGAATGTCATGGCTACTGTTTCAAATTGATTTTTATTCAATACGATTTTAGTATCATTTATCATTTTGTCAACAAACTTTGTACAGTTTTAAGGTAAACTTGGTATAATTTTGTGATAAACTTTGTAATGTAAATATAATTGTGTATAATTTTTTGATAAACTATTTATTTAAAAACATTTAAATATCATATTTATTCAATTTATAATATTTACGAAATTTTATTTCACACATAAATCTGAATATTTATAACCGACAAATTTAGAATATGCGAGGATATATTCAATTTAGTCCAAAAGTTTGCATTTCTAGAAAATATTGAAAGCATTAATAAAACTTGACTATAGGTAAACATAGAATCGCCTAATTAGTACTATTTTAACTTAACTGAATAAAAACTGAACAAAATAATTAAATAATGAAAAAAGCTGAAATTCTAGCCGGGTATTCTAAATCGTAAAAATGAGTTTAAGTTTGTGAATATGCAAAATGGGTCAATTAGGCCCCATGATTCTATGACCCATTTTTCAGGCATATATGAGATAGAAGTAAAATATTTGTTTCTTAACTAACTTTTGCTCGAAACATTATTTCATAAACGGTCTTTATTTGCCCGCATCCATATTACTTCTGATTGGCGCTTTCGCTTGAACATATGACTTAATAAGGTACTGAACCAAATTTATATCAAAAGAAGAAGATTTTACCGAGTGAAAAATAAAAGTGTTTTGATATAAATTTGGTTCATGTATCTTATAAAGCAGGGATGTGTGCCGGGTCATTAAAAATAAAGATCCGCAGATACGGATACAGATCTTTTCTATTCAAAACTCAATCAAGAGGTAAAATTTTTTTTTGAATTTCCTTAAAATGTGTTTGTTTACTGATTGAATTGTAACAGTGATTTTTGATATCACTTAAGCAGTATTATTATTTGATTTGAATAATAATAAATTTAAATTTAGATAGTGTAATTACTAATTAGTACCTTATCATAAGAATTACCACTAAACTTACTATAAATTAATATAAGTAATGAAACTTTATAATGCAAAAGAACCGCTTAAGATCCGCTGAAAAAAAAACGGATGCGAATATGGAGAGAGATCATTTTTTTTCTTGCGGATATTCGTGGATACGGATATGGATATCCAGAACATCTCTGATATAAAGTAAGACAATGCTCGAAAACGCCAACCGGGGAATTAAAATGCTTGTGAGTAAAATTGGATAATTTCAGATGTGTCAATACATAGTAATACGCACACACCAAAAAAATTGTTAATATATCTAGTCCATGGTACTTTTAAAACCGGCACTCCGGCCATTAGTATCTAGTAAAAAACGAAAAATCTAAAAGAATAAAAATAGCCTGCACCTTCAATGCCATTTGTTTTCTCGAATTTTTAGATAAAACTAAAACAGTTGGTGCGTTGGATGAATAAAGGTATTTTACAATGGTACCATAATATATTTTTATTTAAATCATTTCACATTATTGTATTGCCATAAGTCGTCTCTCATATGTATGTAATATTTCAGTTCTATTGAACACCGGGAAATGCGGTGAAATTATATAATAACAATAAAAATAATAAATAAATTTATTCTATATTTTGCAATTAAACTTGGCAGGGCGGCTACAAAATTTATTTGCATTAATACTATGCCTAAGTTATTAATAAAAATCGATCACTATGTCTATCTCAATATACAAAATTTAATTATTTAATGTGTTGCTAAGTTCGACAAGTAATGATCCAATTCGAAATTTAAAAAAAATAATTTTTGATGTATTCATAATCTTAAATAATATTTTTGAAGAAAATTTAAATTACTCTGCGAAGCAGGTTGGTAACAGCTGCTTAATTTAAAATCTAAATACGAAATATCTAAAGCGAAATCCGGCTCTGAATATGGAGGAAAATTTTAATACAAAAATAACACTTGTAAACAAACATATGCAGAAAAATCGATCGAAAAATAATTTTTTGTTGTTGTATTCTAACAACAGTGTACAAACCTTGAAATGAAAGAAAAAAAATCATTTATTATTCTTTTTTATATTGAATTGAAAAATTGTACAAACTTCTACATTAATTATTGTATACAGGTATAAATTTTTTTTCTATTAAATATTTAACATTTTATTTTGTATGAATTTTATTCATAAATTTTATTCATAAAAATGACAAATTTACGTAATATTCATTCAATATACTTATTTGTTATTTTTATTTAGAAATATTTTTTTTTTTTAACTTAGAATGAGCTATTGTTAGTTTAAACAATGAAATGTTTTTTAAGTGTGAAATAAGTATAGTTTTTCTTAAGATTTGCCATAATTATTTCTTAAAACTTAACCATAAAAATATCCTGATAATCTTAGCTTAAGCTTTTTTAATCGTAAACTGAATTTTCAAAAAAAAAAATTCGTTTTAATTTGTTTATTAAAATTGTAATAAATTTTGGTACGATTCTATGATAAGCTGTCTTCGCTCAATAAAAATTTATGAATATTAATGTAATTTATATAAAATTTTTATTCACAATCAACTCATTTGTGCATTCTAACATAATTTGTCTAAAATTTTGAAGGGAAATGTATTTAAGTGCCATTAACATAACAATAACTATGGCGATGAACATGTATGACGTCATTTATGCAAATCTCCTTTTTTGTTTAATTAAGAATTTTGAACGTCCATATTCTGGCTATTTTTTTAAGATTAAAAAAAAAAAACTTCAAATTCACGTTCGTGAAGTGAAATTGAATCAACTGAATTGATAAAAAAAATTTGTGCATCATCCCTGGAATTGGGAGGAAGGATATGAGTCAAATATCAATTATTCATTTCTTTATTACATTTGTATTAACAGAATTTTTTTGTTTGCTCTTAAGTGTCTTAGTAAATTATAAGTACAAGATTTCAATTAATGAAAATACCCCTATTTTTAGTATTTGACCACAGGAAGTATATTAAAGTGGCTAGTTATTCAGAGAAATATTAAAACATTGGGTGTGACACATTCTCAATATACATCCACGTGTATGATAAAATACGTCTATAGATACATAATTATGTCTCTACTAAGGTATTTTCTTCGAAAAATACAAAACCGTTCAGTATTTCCAAATGATTCGTCCGTCCATACTACGCTATACATGTGACTTATCTGCCTTTAAAATTCCAAAACATTTCGTCATGCCTTTTTTGAGATATCGTGGAGACAAGATTTAAAACGTGTTGAAACATATAACTATACATTTGTATTAGAACATCAACTCTTATTATAAAAAATCATTTTATCAGAATATTCTAAAGATGTTAAAATTTGATTCAACCTATCAAACTGTTTGGCCCTAGTGATGTCATTCAAAAGTTTTGTATTTAGTTTTTATACTGACTTAGTCATAAAGCTAAGATAAACCAAAATGCTTTCTTGTACGAAATTGGGACAGAATTATGTAAGGTGATAAAAGCCCAAGTATTATTGCACAAGTTGAAATGTTTAAAAAATAAAATTTGGTAAAAATTGCATGGAAGATTTAAGCTGAATATTTATATTGTTCTTAATTGGGTTTAATGTAATAATAGCAATAATAATGGGGACCTTTTTTTTTCAATTACAACGCAAGTGGCAGCATCATAGATGGATTAATTGCCGTGCAATTATTTAAACATCAAAATATCAGATCAAATAATAATACAAAATTAATTAAACAAATAAGTACTTTAATGATTTGTCGTTAATTGTAAACAACAATAAAAATCCAACTTATGTGTGTAATAATTTTTTTGTTTTAATAATTAATTTTGTTTTCAAAATGGTTTGACATAACCTCGATATCTTCGATGATAACAAATAATTTACGTATAAAGTACATTTATGATCCTCTAATATTGGCAATATTTATTAAAAAAAAAAAATTAATCATTTAATTTTTAATTAAAAATATTTTTTAAAATTTTATTTTTCAAGAGTTGTTTATAAATGTTTTATTATTATTATCGATTTGAAAATTAGCGCTAAAAAAGGACCAGTTATTCTGGTGCACCAAGTGGCTTAGTTTGGCAAAACGGAACCCCATTACATACATAATATATCTATCACACAGATCAATGGTAAATACTGGAATATTAATTTTGTAGTCCCACAAACATAATTTCTATATTATACAGTACGCTATTGGCATATAGAGGTGAGAATTATTGATGTTAGCAACTGTACTACATTTTGAATATTTTAAAATAATGTGAACTAACTATATGAGTGCATTATAGTTAGTTGTATTCTAATTAAAAGT
The DNA here is from genome assembly GCA_020423425.1 of Chrysopa pallens. Classification (NCBI taxonomy): domain Eukaryota; kingdom Metazoa; phylum Arthropoda; class Insecta; order Neuroptera; family Chrysopidae; genus Chrysopa; species Chrysopa pallens. The sequence continues at coordinate 50,035,971 of CM035593.1, read as the reverse complement.
AATTTGGCACACCCTAATAAGAATACGAAACAAATGACTAAATAATAAACCCAAATCTATTTTGAATGAGTCTGAGCCATCAATACATCATACATGTACTTAAAACCCCTATAATATTAATAAGCTTGTGCGCATTCATGACCTCATTTGACAAAAATAACGGTCAAGTGTGCATCTGGACTGACCGTTTTGGTGTTTTATAGAAAATTTCGAGAAACAATATTATTTTCTAATTATTTTTGAAATATGCAAAGTGATGGAATTTTAATATTTTTTGATACACTGAAATCTGGGCGAATGAACCCTGGAACTTTTTGTTTTTCCGTAAATTATTTTTCCTTTCAATGAGTTTCATCCTAGTATAATTTATTAAAATAAAATAAAATATTACAATAACATAATTAATAATTGTTTAGTAACCTTTGTAGAACTTTGATATTGCTTGTTTACTTCGAGTTATCTTATTTAGTGCTCATCGGTCCGACATAATTATGATCCAAATATAAACTTTTGTAGAACTTTGATATTGCTTGTTTACCTCGAGTTATCTTATTTAGTGCTCATCGGTCCGACATAATTATGATTCAAATATAAATTTTTATGCAAAGCGTTCAAACTTCAAATGTATTTATATTTTTTTTATTTAATTTTAATTAATTTTTTTTCAATTCATTTCTTTATAAAGTGAGTAATATATACCATTTATAAGCAAATAATCTTGGTGCGGAATCCTTACACTATTTTAATATTCGTATGTTCATGGTATAATACGATTTAGATCTCAAAACATTACACAGAATATACCACCCCTATAAAAATTAAAACAAAAATTTTTTAAAATATTTTCTTAAAACTACTGATTACAAGTTTTGAAGTAAAAAACGATAAATTTTAAGAAAAAAGTTTTAAAAATGGCTCATAAATTTTTATTTTCTTTTTTTAGTAGCTTTATTTAGTTTCTTCTGTCACGCTGTAATTAAATAAATTTTACAACGTAAATTTGACCCATATTATGGCAATTAGTTGGATGACAGTACGTATACAGTATTATAAGATAATATAATACAAATAGTATGGTAACATTGTAAAAGTTAATTGTTTTATGTTTTTAACACCTCCTTCGTTTTTTCTTTAACTTTTTAGTTTATTTTTTAACTATATAAAAGCTTGTTTTTTTATTATTATTTTTTTTTTTGTTAACGATTATTGTTTTATAAATACAACAAAGAATATTCAAACATTTCATCGGCTAAATAAATTGTTTTTATTTAAATTTAAAACAAAAAATTATATAATCATCTATCGTAGTATATTAAAATAAGATTTTTTAATAGTTTTTTTGTTAGTTTATTGATGAACGGATTTGATTGTTATTAACTTAATGTATATTCTTCAAAAACAGAAAATTTTCGATATTCTCACAAAAAATTGAAATTGTTATGCGTTCGATTGAAGGAAATAATGCATACATTTTTGGATGTACTTTATTGGTGTTTTTAAATTCCGGTAAAAAGACTGAAATATTTTTATCTGAATTCAAATTTTTGGATTTGAGAGGTCGATGATTACGAAATTAGATTGCAAATTTGCTTGAAATATTTATACTGTGATTAAAAAAAACATTTTGTTGTGTTTAGTTTAGAGCATTTATTAGCTAAAATATAATGTTCATTCATACTAGTGTTGGGTCGATATTCGTATTCGTATTCTGAGAAAGTAGTGCGAATATTTTGTCAATGAAAAATTTTTATTTAATGCGACTTATGTTTATTATCCAAATTTCTATATTTTTCTACACCAGCAGTAAAATTTATTTGTTTACGTTCTGTTTTATTACATTGCTTAGAAGAATTTTGATTTTGATTTTCTCCAACTTTTAGTTGAATGACTATATGCATCTTTATGCGTAGATGCTAAATGATTTTTCATTGCATTGGTCTACTTTTAGAGACTTAAGAGGAATTTTATTTTCTAATAAACACTCAATATGAGAGCAAAGTGGTGTAAAAAGGGTATGCAAAGACTAAGTTGAAAGCACAAGAAGATACGTGCAAGGTCCAAATTAAACTGAATACGCAACAGTGGAAGTTTTTGGCACAAAAAAAAACATTAACTCCTATACTTGTCCGTATTCTTAACCTAAACATTTATGTTATGTATTATAAAGATTCAAATTTCGATTTCTTATTAAAATTGATAATCTTATCTATTATCTATTACATATGTTGCATCTCACATATTCAGAATCTTAATAATTAATCTATGTTCACTAATCAAAATAGTTTTTATGTTGTCAAAAATTTAAATTAATAAATAATATTATTTACTTATCAATATTACAACGATAATTTCAAATAAACCGTTACAAACAAAAATTATAGCTAAATTTCCAGTTTTTCAGTAAACATTCTCGATTGTTAAAGGTCTTAGGGCTACTAAATTTCAGCAAAAATTATTTAATAAAACAAAAAATTTAATATAAAGTTTAATCTCTCAAAAGTTGATTCTCTTGTGTTTTGAACTTTTTTTAATTGGGAAAATATTTTCATGGGCCATCCTGTTCAAACTTTGTTTGAAATAAATTAGAATAAAGTTTTTTTCATAAATATCTAATAAAAATTGTAGGGGTGAAATATTTTTTTTGTTTTGTTTTTAATTAAAGGTTATATGCCAGTTGGGTGTACATTTTATGACACCAGAGAGTTCAATGAGTCACAGCTTTGTATCATATTTGTTGAACGTATTATTATTATCACTGACAGGTATATGATGTTAATTTTTATTGACGCTTACAAATATGATTAATACGTAAGTGGGGGAGGTGTATGGGGTATTAGTGTCGATACTATAATAAAGCCCTTGTAAATTTTTATTTGATCTTTTACTATATGATTTTGTAAAAAAATTTAATTATGAAAAATTAGTTATTATAAAATTTAATAAAAAAATTTTTTTTTTAATGTTAAAAATTAAAAAACATTTATTTAGTTTGAGTTCATATTGAATATAAAATAATTTGTATTATATATGTTCCGGTAGATAGTTGTCCGTAAACTTATATATGGGATGTCAGGAAATAACGAATTACATTATGTTTTTATATTACCTAATAATTGTGGAAAATAGATTTGATTACAAGTTCATGAAATTGAAATCAAAGAAATGAACATAACTAATATAGTGGAGCGCCGTAAGGTTTATACCTCGGAATCCAGGGCCAGTAAATAAATCTTTTTATAAACTATGGCAATGTGTTTTTAATAGCATATAGAAAAATGTTAAAAAAAATATTTTGTCCGATCTTAATTTTTTAATAATTATTATAAATAATTATTATTTTTTTGGAGTTTTCCTTAAGTTATATTAGTGTAAAATTAGATTTTAAAAAGAAGAACTATTACAAACTTCATGTTGGGTCTCAAGGGACTGCAGGTATAACGATGAAGGGTGGGGAGGGGAATAGAGGGGGCAACAACAACAGGGACGACATTGACGTGAAAAAATTGGAAGAATATTTTATTCAACATCCTCCATTCCCTGATGTTGGTGTCATTATGTCTATTGCAACTGGAATAACTGGGCAAGAAAACGTGAATTGCTACGCAGCTTTTGAGCAAGGTCTAAAAATAATGAAGAAAATTAATGGAATAAATTTCAAAGAAGTTAAGTTATCAAGAAAAGACAAGATCATTCCTTTGTTGGCATCCACTAGCAAAATCAAAGTGAATGATGATATTATTCCAATTGATCCGCTATTATTATTTCAGCGTATATGCGTATTAAAAAAATCTGATGAAGAACTAAAAAACTACTTGACTTATGAATTAGCTCCTTATCCTCTTGCTCTCTTTGAAGATGGTGAAATACGAAAAACAACAAAATCTACATTTTATGACATATTCCCAGAAGTGTCAGTGGATGTGAACGATGTACGAAAATTTTCCTACGTCATTGATGGAGGGATGTTATTACATCGTTGCAAGTGGCAATTAGATGAAAATTTCGGTACAATTTGTCAACATTATGTCAGATATCTACATAATAATTATGGACACAACATTTATGTCGTATTTGATGGTTACAAGAAGAGCTGCACAAAATCAATGGAACGAACGCGTCGCTGTAAAAAAAAACGCATGTAATGACATAATATTTGATAAAACCATGCCACTAAAAGTAGCGCAGGAAAAATTTTTATCGAATGCCAAAAATAAGAGTAGGCTTATAGATATGCTACGAGAAACACTCACAGAAAATAAAATATTTTCTTGCCAAGCAGAAGCTGATGCCGACAGACTAATAATTGAAACTGCTGTTAATCTGCAATCTGAAAACATTGCTGTAGTGTCCGAGGATGTAGATGTTTTAGTTTTATTGACTGCGCTCTCACCACCAGACCGAGAAATTTATTTTAGAAAACCATCCAAAGGCAAAATACTGCAAAGAGCGTACTCTTCTAAGAGTTTAGAAAAAATATTACCAAAGTGTAAAGAGCATATTCTGTTCTTACATGCATTCACTGGATGTGACACGACGTCAGCTTTTTTTAAACGTGGCAAAAACGTGTTTGCAAAAAATTTCGAAAAACGAACGGACTTGCAAAATGCTGCGACAGTTTTTAAAAATGAATGCAAAGACATCAATGAAATTTTTAAAGCTGGTGTTACATGCACTCTTGCTTTATATAATGCCCCCCAAAAAATAAAAGATCTTAATGCATTGAGATATAACTCTTTTTTGAAAGCAACTGCCAAAAATACCTGCGTTAAACTGCCGTCTTTACCACCTACTGCAGATGCCGCTTTTGAACACTTCAAAAGAGTATATTTACAAGTTCAAACATGGTTCGGAAAAGAAATATCACCAGAAGAATGGGGTTGGAAAGATGAACGCGGAATATTGATACCGCTAACAATGACGCAGCGACCAGCTCCAGAATCTTTACTAAAAATTATTTTTTGCGCATGCAAAACAGGATGTGGAGCATCTTGTGGGTGCAGGAAAAGTGGATTAAACTGCACTGCAGCTTGCTCAGAATGCAATGGTGATAGCTGTACTAATCCTTTACCTACAATCTACATCAACGAAATCGACGACGACGACGACAATAATGAACAATAATGTATATAGTTAAGGTTAAATTTTCTTTTGTAAATAATTTTTTTACGAAAATCTAATAAATTAACATTGAATTTACTCTGCAAACATAATTTATTACATATAAAATTAATATCTTTACTGTAAACATTTTTTCCCCCTTGCGCCTTTCATTTTTCAGTAAATTGTTTATAAAAATTGTTGTAATCGAGATCGGCCAATTTTTTTTTTTTAACTTTTTTATTTGCGGTTTTAATAATGCAGTCAAACACTTGTTATACAGATTCATTGACTGGCCCTGGGTTCCGAGATTTTACCATTTTTATGTCTTACGGCGCTCCACTAATAGGGTTAATTGTTTAGATTTTCGACATTTGATTGAGCATCAATGTTTGTAATATTTTGAATGCAAATTCATAAAATTGTTGCAAATCCAAATATTTAAAATAATATTTTTGATTTTTAAATTTTCCTTCTATCTTTTATGATTCAAAAGTTGGGGTATGGATACATTGTACCCAATCGATCAGATTTTCTCAATCATGAACTTAAACTAAATTTTTAGGTCAAGAATATGCCACTGAAATTTCAGTTTGCTATCTCTTTTCGTTTTTGAGTTAGCTAGATGGCGGTAAGCATTGAACAGACGGCTATCTTCCTAAAAAAAGATGCCCATTCAATCGTCAATACATTAAATAGTGGAATATGGATTTATCTCATTTATCATGTATAGATATTTAGTTAACAAACTAAATTCTTATGTTAACAAAATAAAAACAGAGGCTGGAATTAAAGGTAATGTAAAGTTTGTAACATGGCAAATTTCGAGCCATTAATAAAATTTTAGCATAAAAGTTCGTAGAACCATTTAATTCATCCATTTTGATCTGCCTATCGTTCTGATCATCCCCATCGATAGTTACACAACGAAAAGTAAAAATTAAACTCTATTTGGCCTACACGGATTAAAATCGCTTCTTTGAGCCTCACGGATCTATAACTCATCTTTTAAAACATAAAAGATAGATGAAAAGTATAAATACAAAACCTATTGTTTCTTATAACTATGGGCACCGTGAATCAAAATGTTTTCATTCGGTTCTATGCTTACGAAATACTAGTTTATCAATCAAATGATATCGAACTCTGTGAATGGTGTATGATTTAACATAGGAAATTTCTCAAAATTTATTAACTAATTTAAATGAATAATTATTTATATTTGTAATTCAAAATAATTTTTAATGCAATTTCTTCAATCATTCTTACAATTTTCAACCCAATCACTTCAATTAAATATCTGTTTTTTTTTGTAATAAGTTTTGTTTTACATTTGCTATACAATTTACATGCAAAAAATTGAACAAATAATTATATTTTTTAGGATGCGAAAGTTTGATTGCAAATTTTAGACACTCGTAATGCATCAATCAATTAAGAAGTCCTTTTCTGGTACTATACACGGTACGCAACTGACTGGAGTATGTATTTCGTATACTTTAATATACTCACTAACGAAATGATTTAAAATATTTATATTATAAATTTTCAATATTATTCAATTCAAGAGACAAACACAGACACAAACAGACAGACAAGCGACTTATTTTATAACATCTTAAATAAACTTAAATGTATATAAATTAACAGGAAGTATGTAAATAAACAAACATTTATAAACCATACATATATGGACGAGAGAATATAACGCAGGCAAGTTCCGCCCGTCGCGTTGTACGTGAGATTAAGTCTTTATGATACGATACGATATATAGATAGCATGAAGAGTATATTATTATGACTTATCATAATATTTTGTATATTCCATACATAGTAGTCGTTTACCCGACATATATATATAGGATCGTATAAATTTATCCATATAATAATATATTATAAACATACATACACCTACTACAGTAATAAACAAAACGACACAGACCAAGTGACGGCGGTTCTTGTAAATTTATAAATTGAGTTTTTACTTCTATATACAATAAATTCAAGGACCCTTGGATATTGCAACAGGATTCTCACTTATAGGGGCTTATTGAGTTTCTCAAATACTCAGGTTGAAAATGACATTTAATTATAGACCGTTTCGTTTATGAATTTCAAAATTTTCCTCCAATAAATACACTGAGAGACAATAGGGAAAATGCACAATTTTTTTTTTTTTTATAACTTTAATTGAAGTGTCTACTTTATTATTTTTAAAAATCTTAAAAAATGGTCTAAATATGGACATTTAAAATTCTTAATTAAACAAAGAAGGAGATTTGCATAAATGACGTCATACATGTTCAACATCATAGTGATTATACATAAGGGTGGGTTATTTTACGATAAGAGGTCCTATCGATGTGCGTGGCAATTATATACACTTATATTAGTTATACTATTTGATATACAATTTTCATCCAGTAAACGGATGGTTGAAGGAGGTTTCTAATAGGTAGATAACTGAGACTAATTGGTCATGTTGTAAATGACTAAAAAAATTTCTGATTATATTTAGATATGGAGGCCTTTGGAAGTCTTCTATAAGTTTTTTTGCATTTCAAATGTAGGTACACTGAATGTTTATAATTTACCGACGTTATTGATGTATTTTGTATATTTTGTATATGATACAACAACATTTTTAGTAACATTTCATTGTTGTCATAGAATATTTTGCCGAAGTAACATGACATTTGAATGATAATTTTTCTCATGCCTGAAAATAAAAAGTTTCTTTTTCTTTTTTTTTTTTTTTATAAATTTGATGTGGTAAAATAAAGAATTTTTAAAATTTCAGTAGTCAATAATCAAATAAAAACAAATTCTATTAGTATATTATTTTAAATTAATTTTGAAAATAATTTAACGCATTTTAACGTAAATGTACATGAGTCTTTCTCTTTTTACTCCAAAATAGTCAAAGCAGCCTTGCTATATAGATAGCAATAGTATAGGGCTTGAAGGAATATAATGTATCGTGCCAAGTATTTGTCACTAAAATAGAAGTGGCACTGATGTATTTTCTTAATAAGAAATGTTTAAACTTCAATTTGATTACAGTTTGAAGCGGTTACTCGATAGGTACGGTAATACAACAAAAAAAACAACAAAAAATTAAAAAATGTGTCGTGTCATGGGGTTAGCACCAGATTTAACGAGGCACTTGTTCATAATTATTTTCTACTCACTCAAAACTAAATTTTAAAATCAGATTCAAGCGGTTACTCAATTGGTACAGTTTATGTCCAAAAAATGTACCGTAGAAAAAATATAGCTTATGCACCATGTTTGACCTGACACTAAATGATTTTTTTAATAGTTACAGTGAGTAGTATCATTTAAAAAATACTTTATCCGGTAATTCGATAGTTCAGGTTTTTTGCAGCCAGCTCTTGCTCTATTTATGGACCATCACACAAAACCGGTCAAACCCTATTTTTACCCACTTTAAGGTAAAATTTTTATAAATTTTGACTGTGGTATTTATTTATATCTAACCAAAAGCCTAAAAAATAACTTTCAAGCTTTTAGCTTTAAAAATGATGTAATTTTCATACAAACTTTCATTCCCTATTTTAACCCCTTACAGCATTTTTCGTATTATAAAGTAGCCTATGTCCTTTCTCTGACTCTAGACTAACTCTGTTCCAAATTTCATTTAAATCGGTTCAGTAGCTCACCCGTGATTGGATAATATACACACAGACAAGCAGAGTTACCTAGACATTTATAATATTAGTAAGGATTAGATTATTAAAAAATATTCTTGGGACAAAATTAAAAAATTTTTTTTAAACACGACTTCATTTTCGTTTTGTTACACGTGGGTGAGGAAATCCTGTATGTATTGGTATGATATACCAATTGAATATTTATGTTACAAATTTCATGATTATAACAACAAGTAAACTAAAACCATAATTAAATAGACAACTTTAATGAAATAAAGTTCCGGAGGTATTCGATTTCAAAACATAACAAAACGATATAAAGTCAATTGAGGTGAGAATATGTATATATGGAATAAGTACAAGTATTAGTGTATTGTCAAGAGCCCTTCGCATCTTTCATTTACCACCAGCATAATATAATAAATATTTATCTGTATACAAAATAATATTATTGTATCGTCTAGGAAAAAACATTTTATTCAACACAGAAAACTGATTAATGAATCGTATAAATAAGGAAATGATTGCAACAGGTATATACAGTAAACATTGTTCAATTTCTTATAAAGGAAATTAATGGAATCGCCACGAAAATCAAAACCGGGAATGATGTAATCTTTTATATTTCGAAGTCCACAAATTCCTCGCTATATTTCACAAAAATATCTATGTGATCCATGATATAAAAGAAAATTTCAAATATAAAGTTTGATTATTAAAAACAAACAACTTTTATTGGAAAAACTTTTTAGATTCCTCTACAATTCAAGCCTTAAATACTGTTGAATACATATATTATAAAATACATATTGTAATTAATGAGTACATTAAATCAGATATTACTTCCGGAAAAATGAGATGACTTTCTTATAAGCAAGTTCTTTGCGCGACTTTATAAAGTCGTACTTAACACAGCTTGTTATGAATTATAAAGTACATATATGTAATATATGTAGAATATACTGAATATACTCGACATATAGTATATTTTATTTCATAGTACATTGGTTTTAGTCTAAAATTTGTAACACTAGAAAATATTTAAGCCACTAACAAAATTTTGGTTATGTTCAAAAAATTTTCATAGAAAAACCTAATCATTCCATTTCCTTATGCATGCATGCCCATCTGTCCGTCATCAAGATAACTCAAAATCGAAATGAGATAGCGGTTTAAATTATGGTGACGTATTTTAGCCATAAAGACTGAGTTTAAGTTTATGAATGAACAAAATCGGTCCAACGACCAAAATTGGTTCCATTGGAAACCATGACCCAATTTTTGAACTATAAAAGAGGAAAAATTTTAATATAAATGTTTGTTCTTGAAAACACACAACTTTTGTTTGAAATATTTTTCATGAAAAGTTTAGATTCTCCATAGTTTAGGTTCAAATTTAGTGTCCATTTTCCTTTTGAAAGTCTTAAAATTTATTATTTGTAATATATTGAACACAAACGAATTGTTTTGTATTTTCAAGATATTGAACTCAATCTTTCAAATAAATAAAAAATGCATCACAAATTTCAAATTTCATTTAGATTATGCTAAAATTGTAGCTCCCAGAATGGTAATAAACACATAAACGAATAAATACAAAATATATTTTTTCGTTGGCCATTTTTTATTTAATTTGGCTTGAAAAATATGAAAATCTAGCAAGATTCCATGGCTGGTACACATAAAAATGCTCATATTTACAAAAAAATTATTCATATTAATTATTAATATATATTATCATTTTTGGGATAAAATAAAATAAAGTTAAAAATGGGAGTTTTTTTTATTAGGTTGGGACCCATTCTTATTAAAATTTGAGTGTATAAATTTTAATAAAAGGAATCGTTAATACTTGAATACTTTATAAAGAAAATTTCCATTGAATTTATTGGATAAAAGATATGCGTGTCAACAAAAATTGTATTTAAAATTAATTTGAAAAGATAATGTACGGAAAACGTTAACTTTTAAAGCTTTTATTTCTATTGACAGCTTTCAATCAAAATAATTTAATATTTTAGAATCATAATAGTATAAAGAATAACAAAAATTTTAATAAAAAATGTGCTGAAAATTATTAAACAAAATTAAATTCTGATTAAAACAAGTGAAAATAACAACTAACAGAATTAATTGGTTAGATACTTGACATATTATTCAGTTTAAATGTTTGAACTATTTTTACAGATAAACATTAAATATCCAAAATATGCAGTCGGTACAGTTATGAATACATATACAATGATATGCCCTGCAAATAAATGTGTTTATTAGCTTATTGAAACAGAAGATGTTTGTTTTCAAAAAAGAAGCATTTTTTTTTAAAATTATTCTTCTATCTTTATGGCTTAGAAGTTGATCCATTGGATCCAATCAACTGATTTTGTTAATTCCCGAACTGATTTTTTGTATCTAGTATACGTCACTAAAATTTCAACTCGCTACGTCTTTGTTTATTATTGATCTTGATGTCGGACAGGCAGATTAACGAGCATGGACTAGTTAGGTGACTCCATGAACATCTATTCAAAAATTTTATGTGTTGTCTTAAATATTGTCTTGCGTTACAAATTTTAGATTAAAATGAATATAGTCTGACATATTCTATACATGTCGAATATAGAAATTCAAATTATAAGCAAAATATGATTATTATATATTCGGGAAATCAATAAATTTTTTATTGACAAATTAGTACTAAATGATTAGTACTTATTTATTTTAGGAACATCTATTTATTTATTTTTAATAAAACGAGGTTCAAATATCGTTAACTCCATTATTTCAATTTTTTCAGAGAAATGTTTCAAATAAAAGTTGTAGAGTATATAATATTTTGTATATATGTAAGCTTAATACAAGCTATTTTAAAATTAAAATTTTCTTCAGCGTCCGTTCAATCCCCGCCTTAATTGAAACTTTTCAGAGAAACGTTTCCAGAAAATGGAAAAAATTCAAAATCACATAATTTTAAACAAAAGTTTCGCGACACAACCAGGTGTAATATAAAGACAAAATACCAAGTTTAGTGAATTTAGGATAAAGCTTTCGATTCGATATCTTACACACATAACATACACACCCACGTACACAAACGAATTTCTTAAACCACTTCTTTGGACTCAGTGATACTCAAAATATGTATTTGCGGTGAAAACTCGAAATGTAAAATTTGTCACGATTACAATACTATTAGTAAAAGATAGTAAAATCACTTTTACAATATTAGAGGCGGGTATTTGATTAGAAGAACTGTCGGTGCATGGATAACAATGAAATAGTCGGGTATGTTTGTAGAGGTTTGCTGCAGTTTACCTCTCATAGGTCCAGGCCATTGTCTGCATAGTTCCTTCCAACAAGAATAGATGATATGTATGACCTTCTTAATCCTAGCCTTCAACTCAATATCCTTTCTTCCATTTTCCATTTCCTGAAGCTTTTTGGTCCAATCTTCGCCCTTCAAAAAAGAAACCAGTCCATTTTTCAGAACTTTCGTAGGGGGGAACAGTTGTTACACTAATCATAAATAAGCCCTTTACTAATTTTCAGAATCATATGATATGATATACTTATGAGCACAACAATATATGCTTGTATTGTAATATACAAGATATTTTTTAAATCCGTATTCTAATAAAATTATAGTTGTAAAAACTATATTTTTCTGGATATTTAGGTTACATGAACTTCACGTGTAGGTATATAGTATTGAAAAAATTCGAATTGATATTAAAAAAGGTATTTTATTCACTTAATGTCACGCCCTTTTCTTAAAAAATTAAAAGGTAAAATATGTCTAACGTATTTATAAAAAAAAAGCATTTCTTCAAGTTTATAGAAAATTACATTGAAATTTGACATTTTTTTGTTGTTGAAATGTGCCTTCTGATATTATAATATGATGCTCTTCCTTACAAAAAATAACAGAAAAACTAATACAATTCCTAGGATTAAAATCCGTAGCTTGTAGTATACAAATGTATGTATATGTATGTCTATATTATGCATTGTATAAATAAAATTCGTATGAGTTGTATTACTTCAATCAGTATAGCTTTTTATCTCTCAAAAAAATACAAACCAAGTGAAAGTACGACATACTAAAAAAAATTCTCATAAAAAATTTGTAAAATATCTTACAAAATTGGGCAAGTACTTGAAAAATAAAAAATTGTACTCTTTTAGGTAATTACCAATAAAAACTTTAGTCAAATTCAATTCAACTATTTATTTTTGAAGTATTAAATAATTTTATTTAACTTCAAAAACAAATCAAAAAACAATTCAATGCATACAAAAATAGACAAAACAAATCAAAAAGAATATATAGTGCAACTGTGTAATAAACATAGCAGAAGAAACAATAATTCATAAATAAATAAAACGATGAGCCCCTAAAGTTAAAATCTCCGTTTGTGGAAGCTAAACTTTAAACACACACTTCACATATTTGTTGCGGTGAGTGGACGTTCAGAATTTGCGGATCCAAAATAAACCTTCGCTAACTAAATAGTTCACGTTGAACAACTACTGTTCCAAGACATTCGTCTAACAAAGGCTCAACGCTTTTATTGATATAGCCACATAAGATACAGATTTTGTTCCCATTTTCCTTTGGTATTTCCCATTTTAAATTGAACAATCAAAAGATTGCAAACAATTATTGATTCTGCCTTCCTAGTTCTTTTAAGTAAAACACTCCATCCTTAAAATGGGTTAGTTTGGTGAAGAACTGGAGACTATCTCTAGCTCGAATATCTTTTAGCTATGCTAGAGTATATTTGTACCTTATTATTTTTTAACTGAAAGCTTGCCACATCTGTTCCAGCACTGTGAAGCATCTTGCAAAATGATCATTTCAAATTTAGGTATAGCTTCTGCAGCTATTTATTATTCCCCAGAGATGAACAATCATCGACATTAAATCGCACGACTTATGAGAGTTTATCCTTAAAAAATATTTCCGCTACGACGTCACCAAACGATACAGATCGTAACCAAATTAGCAAGGAGTAACATCTCCTCGGAAAATAATTACGAGTAGCTAATTCATACTGATGATGGCTACTTTGTAGTCAAAATTCGTATTATTAATTTACAAAAAATTTTGTTTAGGTAATTGGGGAAATCGAATTTTATTTGTCAATTTTTGTGTAGCAAAATATAAAAAAGTGCATTTTCTATAAATAGTGATTTGAATTCTTAATGTCAAAACAATACATATTTCCACAATTTCGAGTTGATTTCTATTTTTTTAGAAGTTTGTTGAATAAAGTGTTTGAAATGACTGAAGTATATGTTATATACTACTACGATGGTTGTAAAAGCTTGGTAAGTAGAATGGTTCCTCTTTGAACAACAGTAACGGTGTGTGTAGTATATTGTTACACAGAATACAATAATCAAACTTTTCGTACATTGCCGTGGCCACCAACCAACTCCAGGGCGTGGCTGCGCATTGTGGTGACATTGATCCACCCCCGCGCGGCACTAACTGGGGTTCATTCACCGTCGTCCGATGGGGTAGTGGTTGTTAGAGCTACCGGCTCTGTAATGGCGCCATGAGCCATCAACGTAGAACAACTATACGATTCTTAATATGATGAATAAAATTATTTGTTTGCGTTTATTTGTAATATTTGTGTATTAAATTATTCATTCAAATTTCCCGTATTAGTTTTTTTTGTGTTATTTAAATTTTGTCTTGTTTACTTCGAAAAATGTTTCGTTTGTTATTAAAATTTTAAGGGTGGTTTTTTTTTTTAAATTTGTGTATATAGTGATTTGTTTGAGTGAAATTATCTTAAATGTTCACAGTAAAAATAGGTGAGATTATTATTTGAATCTTCTAATCTTTACCTTATGGAAAAATTTTTTTTGTTTAGCTAGTTTAATTAATAGCATCCCGTGCGAGAAAATTTGTTTTCGCATTAAATAAAAAATGTCAATTTGAGCTCAAATTTTAGTTTTTTCTTATTTTTTATGTTAGATTTTTAAAAATAGAATAAGATTTATTTCAAAAAAATTTTGATTTAAAGTGTATACTCAATTTATAGCAAAAATAATAACTTAGAATTAATATAATTTACCTATTTTATTATTTTTAAAATGATTTTCAACGCCTTTCGCGAAAAGGCGTAACTTGAAACAGTTTAACTTTTAATTTTCTGGTACATTGCTATTTAAAATCGGTGAAAAGATTAGTTTAGGTATATAAAGAGTTGTTATGATATTTTATTCAATGAGTTTTGTCCAAATGTTCAAATTAAAAGTGTGTTAGACTTTTTTAGATTTTTACTCGATTGAAAAAAGAATTAAAAGTATATACGGCTAAAATCAAATGTTATGGAGCTTACCTTCAGGTTTAATTTTTCAAGCGGAAGTTATGTATATATCATTTAAATGATATATTACAAGTGTAACCAAAGACTTTCTCAAAAAATTCAATTTTATAAGTTTTCTGAATTATTTCTAATAGTATATAATTTATATTGGAAATTGTACACTTTGGAGTGAAATAATAAATTGTAGAATAGTCGAATAAGGTGTATAATTTGATAACCGTTAGTCTACAAGATGCTTTTGCAAATCTTCGTGGAATATTAGTTGACCCCGAGTTGTAAAGTATCACATTTTTTTAATTTCCAAAAATAAATAAATAAACTTCAAAAAAATATATTTAAAAAAAATTCAGTGAAATACATTTTAAATCATACTATCCACCAAACTAGGAAAAATCAGGTAATTATTAACACGATTTTCTGGATTATTCTATATTTTAACAAATCGGGTATTTTCAACGAAATGAATGGATTCATTATCACTAATTGGGAGAATAAAGTCATCCTATCGGGCAAAGAAAGTACTGACCACACTCCGCTATGTGTGTCGCAATATCTAAAGCGATGTACGGCTAAACTGCATCGTTGGCCCTAGTTCTAGAAGGATCGTTACGTCGGTTTAATTTTATTTTGAAAGAGAAACTTTAGCTTATTTGAGACCAATAGTAAAAAGTATTAAATATTTTTTGACATAATTCTTACCTAGGTATTGTAACATTTATAGAATCTTTATTATCCCAAGAGAAATCATATAAAGTATCTATGAGTAAAATGTTGTATAAATAAAATATTTATTATTGTTAACGTGATGCGTTACTCATGAAGCAAAAGATTTGGTTTTTGTTTGGAATAAACAAAATATACACATAGACCAGGACAACTTTTGTAATTCACGACCCCATTTATGATTGCGAGTTTCTTGACGACAAATATAAAAAAAAAATAAATTAATATTTTCTAATTCATAGTTAATGTTATTCAAGTTATTATAATACACTTAATAGAAATGCAGGTACAAACAATCTTTCCGAACTAGAAGATTTTATGATATATTTATCTACGATAATTGTTATTTTATCTTTATAACAATAATTTTACAAGTTAAAAAACATTTTCTATTAAATTGTATTTTTATCTCTCGCGACCCCAAAATTTTGCTACGCGACGCCAAACGGGGTCGCGACCCATAGTTTAAGAAGCCCTGACATAGACTAATCTCAAGTGACTATTACTTCTGCAAAGTTTAAATTACCGTATAGTTTCTGACTATTGAAAACACAAGTAACGTATTTATTATATGTGAATAACGTGTAACGTATATATTGTAAGTTTAAGATTGCTAGACTCTAGTCCCCGAAATTTGAGTCCATTCAGAAGTAAAATTGCTATCTAGATCGCTTTTCAAGTCCGAAAGATAAGTTCGCTAGCAGGAAAAATCGAAGTGTAGAAAAAATAATTCTTAGTATTAGTTTATTAATCTTAATAAAATTAAAATTTTTGTTATAAACAAAATTGGAGAAAATATTACTATAATTTATTCTCTGACCACTTTTTCGACTCTAATGAGACAAAACGAACAATACGATAAACTTTCGAATTATATTTGTAAATTTTAAGAATTCTATTGAAAGCATAAAATGAAAGACATGAGGAAAATTTTAAATAACCTTCCTTTTCTCATTTTTCATGTATCATTCATATTTCATATTTTTTACATTCATATTTTTTCTATCAGTTCTATCAGAAACTTCAAATTTTTTTTTATCAGTCAAAAACTAATTTTAAGATTGTTAGAAAACATCTGAAAAAAAGAGAATTGTTTTTTTCACTGTTTTATTGTTAGAATATTACATTTTATGGCTAAATTTTTCCCTATTTACGAGCTTAAAAATGAGCGATAATATCGTAAACAAATGTTAAAGAAATTTTAATTCGAAAAATAAGTTAAATATTTTAATTAATATGATTTTTAAAACAAATCATTATCAAATTTTATTCTCGGGCGTAGATTAATCTACTATTATTCAATCACTTTTGCTGCACCCAAATTTCAATCATACACAGTGTAATATGCATTGTCAAACCACAAAAAGAAAACGCACCGATCTAAATCTTTCATGTTTATTTAAAATTAAAAAATATACTATTTTTAGGGTGTATTTTGTAATTTATTTTCTTTTTACTTGGATAAACAAAATTAAATCTGATAAAAGAACCATAAAACATAAATTTTTTAATTTTAAATTAACATGAAAATTCAGGTTGATGCGTTAAAATTTAAATGCCTGAGCCTTATCAAAATCGCATACAATTTTATATGAAATTTTGAATTTTTATTTGAACTAATTATTATATTTTTTTTTGTATTTTCAGGAACCTAAACCGTATAATGCTTGATATAACAACTTGACGTAACGACCAATTGCCCAAAGTGATAATTGGTCAATATGGCTGTTAGTAACACAGATAACATCGAATATCATCCAACAGTTCTAGCACAGCTTTTACATTCCCTACCGCATCTGAATGTGTCATGTCACAGAGTCAACAGCACTTTTAATCCACAGTCCGATATTTATTTAGAGGTAAATTTTATATATTTTATTTTTTATTTCGATGATTGGATATAATTTTTGAATATTCATTTGCATTATTAATTTGTCTTTCGTTTATTTTGATTTGCTCCATAAAAAAAGTTTTAATATTATGTTTTCATACAGTGTTTTTCAACAAATAAAATTGATAATTAACTAACAATTGCAAAAAATATAATATTTGGTACAGTATAAAACAAAATTTAAATGTATCCGATCGTCTTAATATTGATATTTTTAAATCTTGTTTCCTAAAATCCAAAATTTTTTTTCACAAATTGATCGTTCTGGAAGGATCTAGATACTATTACATGAGATGAAATTGGGATAGTACCTAATTAACAAATTGACAAAACAAAATTTTGTAAATTATTATTAAAAAAAAAAACAAGGAGTCTATCCTTGAATTTATCTTAACTTTCTCTGATGATTTTTGTCTAATAACTTTAAAAAAATTTTATTTGAAATATTACAGCCATTCTGCTTTAAGCTACGTAATTACAAGTCGAATGAAAGTGAATCCACATCGATATCTTTATTTTTTCACGGGTTAATCGAGATGAAAAAAAAAAAAACGAACGCTCATGTATACATACGTACATACACTCTAAAAACGTTGATTTGGGTTCTTGACCATGAAACGTAAAGATATATTTAAAATCTGAGATTCATAAAATCGGCCCCATTACAAGAACTTCCCGCTGGGTAGTTAATAATACAAATGAACTTTTCTAACATATACATAATATATTATATTTTAACAGTTAGATTAATAATAATTTTTTAATAACTTTGAATGAGAAAACTCATTGCGTTTATCTAAATAGACTAAATATATAAAATAAATAACTAAAAATATTCAACGCTTCAATTAAATATTATACTTGAAAAATCCGTGTTACCTGAATCTATTATGTATATTAAAATCAATGGAATTTGCATTTATTTAAAAATTATCCATTGTAGCGCTAATAATATGATTTATTACATTCTTTGTTTCCTGAATTAGATGTAAACAATTGGAAGCATCCTGTGTGTTCGTCTATTTATCTTTGCCTTCCTTCGATCAAACTCACAGCATATATTTGTTAAATGTAAATGAGTATTATAAGTTATAGATTGAAGTTAGTTGAAGTATATTAAACTCAGCAGCATACATTTTTCAACTCATCAATTGTTTTAAGTTTATTATGAATATAAATTAGAAGATTCATTTTGATATTAAATCATTATTTTATTTTTCACTGTAGTGAAATGATGATAACAGCAATCCAATTTATGATTATTTAATTTCTTATAATTGTATTCGGCAAGGTCTTTAGAAATAATTTGTTACATTTTATTTTATTTTGTTCGCAACTTTTTATCATTGCATACAGGATATTCCATTCATTAAGTGCAAGTTATCAAACTGGCCAGAAATTTTTATATTATACCTTCCTTGCTAATAATATATGTAATTTACAAAAATTTAAGTCACTGACAAAGATGGGCTATATTTTTGCAAATTCAGAAGTGGAGCATGGTAAAATAAAAAAGGCTTTTATTCTAAATTACACTTGAATTTAAGGGAATTAGTTCGAAATTCCTCTTTGGAATATTCTATTTTGAAGATTTCATGAATATATAATTATAGATCGATTGAAAGTAATATTTTTTTTTTGAATAAGTAATGATAGAACAAATAATTTTTTCGCTAGTTTTCAACAAGCCATTATGTATAAAATGTCAGTAACATGTAATCATTTTCTGAGAAAAGTGACCTACCTTACACCTGTATATTGTTCAATTGAAAATTTTATATTCACGGAAGAAACTACTTGAGGACAAAAAAGTTTCGAGGAAATGATAAACATTATTAATAATTTTAAGCTGATTGTTTATACAAGAAAATAAATGTGTTGTCTTAAAAGCATTTTGGACTTAACATAAATAACAGTATAGGTACTCATGATTTGTGTGTATTTTACTTTAATTTATAACAGAGAGTTTTGGTTTCAGTTATTCGTGTAAAAATATTCTTCATTTCTGACGGTTTAAATAATGCTGGGTCATCGTACGATTCACTAACTTAACTTGCATGTCACTTTTTATGGAATGCGTTACAAATTTTGCACTAAATTAAATACATCCTCTTATATAAGAAAATAATCCGTGTTTTCGAGCGAATCTCTATTTTTTTTTAAATTTTTATATGCGAATACGACATGAATGACACCTTGATAATAATTTTTAGGGTTGTCGAATTCGAACTTTATAAAATTGTTTTTGTAAAACTGTACCAATTTGACCAACACAGCGAATAGACTATTAGCTCAAAAATTTAAAAAAAATGATTTAGTACCTTCTAATGATAACCTTTATATATAAAAATTAAAAAATATATTAATATAAGTTCATTAATTTAATTGTATTTTGCAGAGCTTGGGGATTTTATCATCAATTCCAGCAGCATGGTTGATATTAACACTTGCAGCTTTACTTTTATATCTAGCAACACGATGTTGCGACCAACATTCCACTCGACGAAAACCTCGATCCTTAACAGCACCACGATTAGCGCTAGCTGCCGCTGCATTATTATGTGCAGCTGCCACCGGATTGGGATTGTACGCTAACGATGATTTACATAATGGTGTTGTACAGTCGTTAACTTCAGCACGAGAAATGAATAATATTATAATGAATGTTCGAAATCAAACTAAAATAATTAGTACATCGTTAACCGATGTAGTATTTCCACAATTAACCGAATTGGGTGATATTTTTGATAATCCAGTTGCAAATCAAACAGCTTTAGCTCAATTAGTTGATGCATTACAATCTGTAAGACAAAATAATACGTTAGCAATACGTGCAACAGCAGATATTCAACGGCCATTAGCTAATTTAGATATGTCACATATGATTAACGTAAGTAAACTTCTTAATTTTATGATTAATAACTTATTGCTCAATAATATTATATAATTAATTAATAATGTTATGTCGAAAAAAGTGATGAATTGAGACATTGAGATGTTCGTAGTTGGTATTTCGAATAAAATACTATCATCGTCAATACCTAATTTTTATCGTATTAAATCCCATTATAAAAATTATAGAAATAAATTAGAAAAAGTATTTAAGAAATGGAAACAAAACACAAAAAATAAAAATTATTCCTAATCAATAAACTTTTCAATGCTTTCAATAAAGCGAATCATTTAATGGAAATAAAAAAAGAAGTTCAGACTCTTATATAATAACACATAAAATAATATACTAATTATTTATGTCTTTAACTTTTTGTTAGATTGGTAAGGACCATTTTTGTTCGTCCTTAGGAAACATATATTATGCCATGGTTAATCTACTTCATAATTCTGATTTTAATTCAATTCCTTTCGATAATGCAATTGAGGTATTTACGTAAAATTTTCAATAAAATTTCAAATACTTCATTATATCAAAACTTGCATTGAAAATGAGTTTTGTTGAATTTTCTCAAATAAAATTTATACCAATTATATTACTTCGTGAAATAAAATTAAAACTTTTGTTTTTAGACGGGTGATCGATGGGAATTATATCGATGGGCCGGTGCTATGGGTATTCTTAGTGGGTTATTGGCACTATGTGCTGTAGTGCTGGTAGGTGCTGCAAGAAGATCTCGTCGTTGTTTAGTATTGGCATCCGTATTAGCACTAGTGTCAGCAGCAATTGCATGGTTATTATCATCAGTAGGTCTTGCAGCTGCTGTTGCATTGGCTGATTTGTGTGTTGGGCCTGAACAGTATGCAGGAAGTGTTGTAAGCCAAAGAGGTTTGCCTCCAGAGCTTTTATATTATTATACACGTTGTGAAAGTGTACGAGCAAACCCATTTACACAAAGACTTAGAGAATCGCAACAAGCTCTGAATCGAATGCGTGTGAGTCTTGGAAGTGTTTCAAAGATTGCGTTAGATCTATTTAAAAATAGAGGTAAAATTTCTTTCTACAAATTTTTTGAAATTGTGAAATAATTATACTTAAAAATTTTTAATAGATTTACAACCGAAATTATCTGCACTGACAATTGAAGCAAACTCTTGTGACCGTGGATTGGCATCATTGACTGCATTGCTGGATTGCAGGGCCCTTCATGCGCAATGGATGGCTGGTACCCGAGGACTTTGTGTATCCGCATTACCAGGACTTGCTTTATTATTATTGGCTACTGCAACCGCTGGCTTATTATTATCAATTCTTGTTTGTCTTGCATCTCATACTTGGATTTATTTAAGGAAAAGGTACGAAAATAATTCTTAATCTTTGAACGGTCGCGTGTTAATGAATTGTGTTAACTTTATTTCGTATTTGCTATGCTGAAAAAATTTTCTAAAATTTTCAACTATAATTTTATGTATATTTATTGGATTACGGTGTGACTAAGTAAAAGTGAAATAAATAAACAAACAGGTTATTTTTTTAAAAACTGATACAATCGATTCTTGGGATAGTAAAAAACATTTTTATAATATTCCAAAACGTTAGAATCATATAATATAATGTATGCAATATAATATATTGCAAACATACCTGTTCACAATAAACACAGAGCTGGGATAAAGAAAAAGCCATGGATAGGACAAATAGTTTACTATATTACTTTAACAGTAAATTTGCAAGATTTAATATATTTACAACTGCAATTATATTTGCATTGAATTTGTATAAAATTATGAGGTTTGACTATTTTTCACTATATGCTTCCATCGCCAGTCATAAACTTTGACGCCATTTCAGGTTTTAAATTGACTTGATAAAAATTGGTTTTTAATAATAAATGATAAACAAATAATCAATATTTAATAACTTTCAAAAGTCGAATTTTTATCGGAATGTTATAAATTATTGCTTTTTTTTAAATATCTTTTAAATCTACGTACAATCGCGGCTATAAAACTAATTCCGAGCACCCTTTAATACCAATGATAAAATATAAATTATTTAATGGTTTTATTGTTTTCAGAAGAGATTATTCACAAGTGGATGAAACAGATCCTTTCTTACCAGCACCAGCTGCAAGTCAAGCTGTTGCAGCACGAACATTACAAGGTGGTATGGCTGGTGCAGGAACATTGCCAAGAGGACCACCACATCACCACCGTAGCCAAGGGTCGTACAATAGAGATATTAAAACAGCAACACCACGTAACAGTGACCCTCCGCCTAGCTATGCCGCTGCGTTATTGCATGAACAGAAGGAAAAAGCTTCCAGGAAGGCAGCAATGGCCGCTAATTCGCCTGTGCATGGGGCACCTCCTCCTGTTGGAGGGGTTACACCCGTTTTTGCACCAACAGCGCCGCCTTCACCATATCAATATTTTGATGATCTGTGAGCATGTTTGTTAGTTGCATGTTGCTGTTTATAGTTTTATGTTTTTGGATATTGAAATATTTAAATTATATTCGTTAGAGATTGTACAAATTTATTATAATACATTAATTAATCGATAAAGCTAGTGTTTTTAAATAATTTTTCTTTTAATTCTTTAATAAATTAAAAACCAAGTATGCAATTTAAGTAAAATGGGTGCCGGCACTATTTTGTATTTTTTAAGTTTAGTTAAATTTGCTTATCTTGAACTTTGTAAAGACATTTTAGACACTGCAAAATTTGTTAAATTTATTTCAATATCCATTTGTTTTTTCAATTAAATTTTAAAAATTATATATTGACGATCATTTTTTTCGCTTTATAGACAAAATATTTGCTTTCAAGAAATTATAATTAAAGACTTGCGATATAAATGATCTAGAGTGCCGAGTTGTATTAATAGTTTTCCATAAATTGTTTTTAAATTACACAAATAGTTTAAAAGTTCTCGGGTCTAAAACCTTCAATATTCTCTTTAGTTTAATGTTGTCGTGTCACGAAAACCGAGTGAAGACAGTGTATGCGAATGCGTGCATATATTCGCGAAGAGATGTTTCACTATTCTAGAAAAAAAATATTCATCCTTATAATATTGAATTAATATTTTCCTCTCGAAAATGCAATGATTCATTTTTTTGTCATATTTTATAATTGTCTTTTTTATATAAAAATAACGTTTTTAAGCCATTTGTTTGTATATATGAATGAATGTAAATGAAGCACAGCTTTCAATTCCAATCATTGATTGAAAATAAAATCGGCGATTGCTGTTGGATAACTTTAAACGTTTTATGATATATTGTCCATTAAAATTCTGTAGGTTTATGGGCTTGATAACTTTTAGATCATAAATAAAAATATTATATTTAAGATGGATTATTATTGTCCTGATATCATTTAATCATTTAGAAATTAACTGTAGCAATTTTCTGATTCATTTTTTAAATATTAGAAAAATTTTTAATACTTTTTGCATGATTTGCATAGTTAAAAATACGGATATTTATAATTCATTAAATAATCGAAATATAAAAATCATTGTTGTTTACTGTTAATAATTTTTTCAATTTAAATTCAGTAACTGTTTATTTTTATTAGAGTTAAAATATTATGTAGATCAAACATAATACATGTTTTGTTTCTTGTGTACCTACAATTTTTTTTAGCTGTGCTAATAGGGCATAATTAATATGAACTTTTGAAATTAGATAAATTCAGAAATTTAATTACGTTTCATTGTATATTGTATAATTTTCTATCGAGTCTACAATCAAAAAAATTAAAGTCTAATCAAATTATTTTTATTTTGATTTTAAATTATTAATTTTATTTTTATTAAATTATGTTTTAACATACTTGAAACACGTAAAATGCAAAAAAGAAAATAATGGCTCCATGAAAAGTATTTGTTATAGTAGCAAATAATTTATTTAACTCGTAAAAATGAAATGTTTGATCTACATTATAAAATGTTCAGTTAAATGCATGAAATGTAGAGAAAGGGGGTCACGAAATAAATTAGAAAAATGTTATGACATTCTCAGTAAATTATAGCGAATATTAGCAGTATATGTGCAATTTAGTTTTTTCTATTTCCATAGAGATGGGTGTGACACGAGTAGACACACGCCAGAGACAAGACTCGCCTCAAGTGGGGGCCATCTCGCTCATCTCAGTGGCAGCCACTCCCACCACCGCGGGGGGCACTCCACATTGGGACGCCTCCCCTCTCACGCCTCACACCACGACCACCACATCAACCTCACTGGACCCAATAATGGTAAGTACGCGACTTTGAGTAAACAATGCAAAACGCTTGAGTCAAGCGATTTCTACTGAGAAAAGCCTCCTGTCTGCAAAGATGCTTCGCAAAGAAATGATACAACAAAACGGAAGCATATGCAACGTTCTGCAACTTCTATCAGCACTGTCGATACCAGTGATTATAAGTACGATACGTTGAAATCAAAATCAGGTACACTACGATCGACGAAATCATCAGCTAGTAGTAATTACTATGATTATAATAATGAAGATCCTAGTAAGCCTACAAAAACCGATTTATTAACATCAAAAGCACGTGGTTGTGTTTATAATTCGACTGTTGGTATTAGTTCTAATGCGTATGCAAATGTAAGAAATGATGAAGTTAATACACAGGCTAAACCAGCTGAGCGGACTGCCACTTTAAATGCTAAATATAGCACATTAGGCAGACGTCCGTTACCATTAACGCCTGATGAAATGAAGCAATCAAAAGAAACACCGATTCCACGTGTGCCAGATGAAATGCCATTAAATGCGGCAAATTTGACACAATATCGATCATTACAACGATCAAATCGTAATCATAATTCTCATTTTAATTCATTACAACGGCCTCATGTTTTTAAAATACCAACCAAGGAACAACAACAACAAAAAAAACAAGAAGATTCTAATGGAATTAATAAACAACAAGAAAATGGTTTAATGAATAATGAATCTACAGATCGGCATTTGTATGCTGTAACTGAATTATGAAAATTTTGAAATCTGTGCAGGCAGGGCTAAAAATTAAAAAAAAATAAATAAATAAATGAAAACTTCTTTGTATAACTATTAAAATTTTCAAATTTACGTAGAAATTTATGTCAAAATATATAAACTATATTCTCGGAAAAGCGTAAAAGCGAGAAATTGATTTTCAACGGTTTTATTAAATAATCGACGTAGGCAATATTAATTAGTTGTCACGGTGATACGCTTAAATCCGTTATTTGCAGCGAAAATTATATTGATGTCAACCAGAAAATATTAACATCTACGTAAAATAGAAGTTTATAGATTTAGATAAATGTCTTTAACAAAAAAAACACGATATCATTGTATAAGTCGTAAGACATGAATTAAGGAAGTTGTTAAAAAATGTAACGGATTTTGTAATTAGTAGATAGATTCGAACAGTTACAAAAATATTAGACATATAAACAATTTTTAATGTGTAAATAATTATATTATATTTATTTATTTTTCATTTTTAAAACATTTTCTTAGCAATATTTTGATTGAAATGAGAAAACATTTTTAAGAATATTTTTAATGTAATCGATATGTATGTTTGTTCAGTTTTGAAATTGGTTTTCGATTAGACTGCGATTAACTGTATTTGTGATTTTATCCTGATCAAAAGTATTAATCATTCACGAAGCTCTAATATAAATAGTTTTAGAATAACGTTTACGAAGAATATATTTATAAGTTGTGTAGTATCATAATTCGGAAAAAAGTATCGAAAATTAATAAAATACATGACCTTCGTTCAATCAACAATACCGTTATATTTGTGTCTTCAAAATAGGCTCATTTTATTCAACTTCTACGAAATTTTTTGTTTCATGTACTCTCTTGTTTTATATGAAAAAGTAAGTCGGGTCTAAATATAGTGAATACATTGGTTGATTCGAGGTATTATACATTCATATTGACGAATTCATTATGTACCCAGCCAACAATATCGAAAAAAGTTCATGAGCTTTACTATTACCATCGCTTTTGAATTTTTTGTACTATTTTTTTTTTATTTCGGCTTTTTACGATTTTGGTATTATATACCAGAGTAGATAATTTTTGAAAACAAAAAAAATTGGAAACGGAAGATAATATGATAAAAATGAAAGGATAAATAAATTAATAAAACTTACCTTTTTATGTTCCAAATACACTGTAATTTTTTTGATTTAAAATATTTATTTTTTCATCTTACTTTGTATAAATATCGAACTTTTACCCTTATATACCGTGTTTTACCCTTAAAAACTCACCTCCTCCTACTTCCCGACCTCAGATCGCCCGTAATTTATTTTTTCTTTCATTTGTATCATATTATCTTGCTTTTCCAATGGATTCCATCCTACTGTAATTTTCTTCCGCTTTTTATAATTTTTCAAGGCTTCTACTCTGGTCTATTAATAAACCAATTTATTATTCATTGGTTCACAAAATTCCATTAAAAAATTATTTTTTAAATTTAATATTTTTCGCGCTCTTAAGTCCAAAACTATTAATCTAGAGCTTTGCTTGTCGCTATTGATGTTTTTTATAAGTATATATCACAAAATTACTGTTTATTTAATAAGTTAATATCCATTGTTATTTAAAAAATGTGAATCCTCGATTGGGATGATTGAGAATTAAATAATATATTCGAATTGAAAAAAATGTATTTTTTCAATTTCTCTTGACAATGAATTTCATTTATAATTAATTTGAGGACTGCGCACAAAGGTGAGAATAAAGATTTTTTGCTTCTATTAAAAAGATGTCGAATAAGAAAATCAAAGATGACACCAAAAATTTTTTGGTTCTGGCACAAGAAAAGGTGTATAATTTTGTAAACGCAAAAAGTAATGTCTGTCCAGAACAATTTGAATAGCTGGTGCTTGCGTAAGATAGTTCCTACTTGGTGGCTGAAAATTATTATATTTGCAGTACTAATGTTATAATTAGAAACATCGAATTTGAGCTCAAATGTTTAGTTTCATTGAACAAATTTATGTTTCAATTAATGTTACTGTTTATCAATCAAAATAAGTGCTAATTAAAAAGAAACTGTAAGTACTGAATTACTTAATATTGTAAGTATTATTTATAAAATTGCATTTAAATATGAGTTTGGGTGTTTATTGATTCTTAAAACCATGCAAGTTTTAAGTGCAACCGTAGATCAATATTCAACCTACAAACTTTGTAATTAATTTTTTAATAATGTAAATATTATTCTCTTTTAATTAATTTTAATTATATTTATATAAAAATAATTCGGATAAAACATAGAAAGACACGGGATAATTCGTATTACCAAATGATTTTAGCTAAATATTCTTTTGCAAAAAAATAAATAATAAAATAAAAATAATTAATAAAAATTGATTTGATTGATGACCGTTAAAAATATTCCAAAAATAAAAGTAAAAGGGAACAATAAACTCAACACATTCTTAATAAGTAATAAATTAACGTAGGTGACTTTTATTAAAATTATTATAAAAGAGCTGCCATTACTCAGGCATTTTTATAATTGTAAGTTTAGAAAATAATATCAGTGATTTAAGAAGTACAATATCTAACTCC
The DNA here is from genome assembly GCA_020423425.1 of Chrysopa pallens. NCBI lineage: Eukaryota > Metazoa > Arthropoda > Insecta > Neuroptera > Chrysopidae > Chrysopa > Chrysopa pallens. The sequence continues at coordinate 50,007,752 of CM035593.1, read as the reverse complement.
GGAATGTATAATGTTATTTTTGTTTTATAGAAAAATATTTAAAGAAATTAACCATTATAAAAGTTAATTAACTTTATTCTTTTTAATAAAAATTATATTGAACTGGGAAACATAATTTTATTTACAAGGAAAATTGCTCAATAAAAATACAAAATTATATATTACTTTGAAAACGATTGCTTCTTTTTAAGAACCGTTTAAATTGAAATGTAGAATGTTATTGTATTTAATGTTAAAACAAACTTACACTGGTTTCTCCAGTCTTTAAAATATATTTTATTGGCGTTTGCTGGAGGCTTTCTTTAATAATCATTAATTCCTCCATTAAATTACGTTTTATGTGCTCGATTTTTTCAGAAGTGTAATGAAATGTGGTGAATTCGCTTGATGCGATCCGATTCATTATTTTATGATGCAATATTTTATCAAACAAATGCTTTTATTCACCCTAAGAAGATTATTTATTGATCAGAAATTAATTAATGATTTAATATTAAAAAGGAAAATCTCTTGGATTTCCAATAAAAATTTATTCTGAGAACACTAACGATCTCAGGCGTGATAAGTAAGCATATACCGATTAAGTTTTGTTAAAAAAAAGAAAATTTATTCTATTTATTATTATTATATTTTTATAAAATTATAAATTCTAAGTAGTTTTTCTTTGGTTGTAAGATAAACTTATTAACGATTCTGAAAAAATTGCTAATTGCGATCGACCAATTAATTAAACTTATTTATAAATTAAAATGTTCTTCAATCTCTTGAAAAATGACTGTGATACATGATAGATAATTTTGTATTTTGATGAGTAAAGAAATTAACTTTTTAATTGGTTAATTCCAGCATTTTTACTTTTCATTTTGTTAATATTTTTAGAATATTTTATGTTATTAATTATTATTGAAATAAATTTAAATTAAATGTTGCCAACACATTGATTTACAAAAAGTATTCGTAAAGATTTGATACATTTTTAAATAGTTTTCTATTGCTTTAACTTTTCTATCTAAACAAATCAATTAATAATGCATATATAGGGGTATAAGTAAGTTTATAGTCGTGGAGGCAAATATTCAGATAAATAAAATAGTTAAGTGGGTTAAAATAAAAAATAAATCAATAAGATATGTGTAATACTAAAAAAATATAAATCTGAGCTGTAACCATTTCGAATTTAACAATTTTGTAAGAGAATGTCTATCGTTAATTAGGTAAAAGAAACAAAAACTTTTTTTTTTATAATAACGCTGCCAAAAATATTTTTAGTTTTAGTAAAATCTTGTCACAGTAACCATTTAGTGCTTGTTTGAAGATTTACGTGTAAAAAATATTGTTTAAAATTTGTCAAAATTCACGTATTATTAAAAATTATATCAGTATATAATTCATCTATATATTCCAAGTTTTCAAAAAGGTCCTATGCATTTTTTTAAATGAATTTATCCTAGGAAATTCTGAGAACTTATCGAAAATTAATAATTTTATTTGAAGTCATTAAAACATAAAAACTAAAGAAGAAAAAACCCTATATAAATTTAAGAAACTTTGGCAACTTAAAAAAAACTTTTTCTAACTTAAAAAATATGTCGAATATGTTGCATACGATTTGAATAGCAGCTAGAAATATGTGTTGGTTTAAAAAGAGACTCAGAGTTAAAATAATACCATAAATCATTCTGAGCTCTGAGTATTCCTAGCATTAATTTTGAAATTGTCTTAAGGATTTTTACACGCGGAATGTGATGAGGACAGAGATTTTTCATTACGCCAAATTACAATTTCGTTAGAATAGAGACTTTTGTAACAGAGGTCCTTGATTAATTGAACAAAATAAGAAATTTTGTAGATAGTTCGTCACAATCAATCGATAAGAGAATATAGCGTTGTAATAATAGATGCCAATTGCATTATTTGTGCGGAGATCCTTACAGATTTTGAAGTAAACTTATAAATCAATTAATCTCGTTTTTTCTATATAGCCCACTTCGTTTTAACTATCTTAAGAATTGGCAATAAAATCGAGTTTTGCTTTGGCGCAGATTTGATTTTTTCTTTGTTTTAAATAAATACTGATAAGATTTTTGAAAATATTAACAACTATCAAAATTATATGGTATAATTTGTTTATTATTTATGAATAAACGAAAAACGCTCAAATTTTTCTACTCGTCTTTTTTTGTCTTAGTTACAAATTACAACCATTAGTTTTTATAAATGTATCATTTTATTTACATGAAATGAATCGACAGAAAATACAGTTAAGAACTTAATCGTAATAGAAAACTACGATTATTCAATTTAACTGTCTAAAATAAAATTGGAATGGAAGAATGTTCAATGTCTATCATTATTGATTTTTCTATTTAATCGATAAAAGATTCATACAATCTAAATTTAGTTTATAAATCTTTTGTTTCTTAGCCTCGTAATGTGATTAATTTTTGATCCTGTTAAGACTAACGGCCATTTTTTAATTCTTCCATATTGATATTTTTCCATATAATAGACAATGGTGCATTCATTATTGGTGCTTTTAGAATTTGAACGATTCATTTGATATATATAAAATGAATATATCGTCGTGGCATAATATTTCAATAGATATTTAATTAATTAAGAATATTATATTTAATTTTAAAAATTAATTTGTACATATTAAATTAAAAAATTTTATTCCATTGAATATTTACAAAAACAAATATTGATTGTAATATGAAGTATATTATTATTAAAAATCATGCAAGATAAACATAAAAGTGATCATTTTTTATTGTAGAAAATACTTGATTAAAGATAAATTTATCCTCTATCCTATTTGTTGTTCCTAATTTATGTAAATCTTCTGTCTAATATTAAATATTCGTTAAGGTTCAATATTCATTTTATTTAAAACAATTTTATTTTATCCAAAGTACTTGAAAAATTTATGTGCTATGGAAATCGATTTGAGAACATTGAGAAGATTTACGAAAAACAAAAGACCTGTACAATCTATGACACACGTGCACCACTGTTTATTCTAGATTTCATAACCATTTTTTAAACTCTACTTTCAAAAAAATAAAAAAAATAAAAAAATAAATGAAATGAAGGTTTCCATAAAAAAATCGATTCTTGCTAGAAGTGTAAGGTTATCTAAATAAAACTAATGGTGTAGTTTATTTTTATCATAGCTTCAGAGTAATTTGAGTAACTAAAATAAAATTAAATTTGTTTTTGACAAAGGTGGTTAAATATATAGAAAATTGAATCTTAATGGAAGTAAGTATAAAACATTTTTAAATATAAAACATTATTAAGAATACATTATTAAAAAATGTAAAAGAAACAAATTGATTTGCTCCTCCTACTTTTTTACATCACAAATTTCTTTTTAATCATAAGTCATTACAAACTTTAAATTCTGGCCTACAAATGTATTTTATAGGTCTTAATAATTACGTTTAACTGTAAATCAACAAGAACCCAAATTCAATGTTAATTTATCGAATATAAACATACAACATTTAAGTTCGGGTCTTTTCGTCTAAGTTTCTATTCTAATTTATTTGTGTTTAAAAGAATAATTTATTTCCTCGTGCTGGATTAAGTCACTTTGGTACCCAATTTCATAGTTTGAAGGTTCAATGGACTGGTTAAGTTGGTGCTTGTTAATTTTGATGTAGAAGAACCGAATTTAAGTGGCTGCGTGTATTTGTCAATGAAAGTGAACTATTTTTACTTTTAATTGGCATCATTTTGGCAGATTTTTTATTGGATGATCTGTTGAACAAATCCATATAAATCTAAAATGATAAATTTTTTTTCTTTTTTATCTCGAATTTTATTTAAATTTTTACTATTGTGTTAACAATTATTTCAAATTCTTCGTAAATAAATCTATTAATAATAATAAACATCATTTTTAAAAAGATTTTAATTTGAATTTTATAAGAAAATTTATATATTTAAGTAATAATTACTATACCAAATAATAAATAATTAAATGGCAGCAATCATAGTGAACAATATTTAAATAAACGTTAGTAAAATTTTAGTTAGAATATTTGTTTACAAAAATAAAATGGGAAAAAATGAAACAAAATGTTGTTACATATTATAATACAAAATATGATAACATTTTTAATAATTTGTAATGTACATCTGTAAAAAAAAAACAATTAAAGAAAAATGTTTTAAACATTTATAACAATATTCTACTGGTGTTTATTTATTTTTAATATTTTATTCAATATTTTTTCCTGTTTTACCAAATAGTTTAACCAATGATTTAGCAATAGTCTTATATCAACAACAATACAGAAGATTCTAGAAGTCCAAGTCAATTTGCGCATAAACGAGCTGAATATAATTTATAAACATTTTAAATTACCTATTTATTGAATTTTCGAATAATTCTAAATAAAACAATAACTTTTTTGTTTAGTAAATGTTTTAGTCGGATAATGTTAAACAGATCAGTGTTAAAAATAAGATTTTTCAAAGGATGGTTTAAATATGAATTACATCATCTCTCATGTGAATTAAACAAAAATAAATTGTATTGCATATTTTTTTCCAACTTCAGAAACATAACTTCCATTTTCATCTGTAGTTACCTTGGATCTCTTCAAATGATGGTAATGCACTTTTGATCAATACCATTCAAATTTTTGCCATTATTTAGTATTCGATTGAGCTTAAATGGAGCATACGTAAATATGCCCAAAATGTAAATCAGATGAAAATAATATGATAGCGTTGTAAAACTTAATTATTTTACTTTTTTCCATAATTTAAAAAGTACGCCTTAGTTTTATATTATACATTCAGGAAAAATCGTTTTTAATAATTCTATTAATTTTAATACCCTAAAATCTTGTATTTAAAAAAATATTTTCTTACATTAATCTTTGTTCTAATTTTTGAAAGATAATTTTTACTAGTTTTGTTTCACGTAGTTTTTTCGTATGGAACAAAAATTGAATGTGAACGAGGTTTAAAAAGTATGTTATAAAAGGATTTGTGATAAACAAACAAGAAAAACATGATTAGTTTTAAAAATTTATTTTGAATCGTTTCGAATTGATTTTAAATACAATTTTTTAATTTCAGTTTCGTCTATGTATACAAATATTTACATACTTGATACTAATTTGAAACAAATATATCAAGAAATTTCCAAATCAGACGTTTAAATGTCGATCGACTTTATTTTTAATTTTATCAAAGACTTTATGTAATATTCTAAATTTTAACAATCTATCGATATTTTTTAGGTGCGATTATTAATTTCGATCGATTTTGTTTTGATAAAATTAACTTTGACGATTGAAACGACAATAATAAGTTTTGTCCTTTGCTCACACTTTCAATCCAAATAATGTAAAATTCTTTGTCAAATTATAAGGTTTGCGTTCCTTTATTAAGATACTGATATGAGACGATGTTATCAATATATATTGTTAATATTGATCACATATCACGGCCTATCGTGCCGATATTAATAAAGGAATGAAAGCAATATCAAGTATCCAAATAATATTTTTTTTTATAAACACACTAGCAGGCATCTTAATTTAAATTCTACATATTTTTAGTATTTTTTTTCTTTTTATAATTTTTTTAATGAGAATTTATTACAATTATTTATTGATATTAGAAAATTATCTGAAAAATTTTAGTTTTTACAGTTTTAAATATTTTAACGATTTAAAATATTTTATCAAAATACATTCTTATGTGAATTCTATTGAATATTTCTGGTTAGTTAATAAGC